>CM073574.1:158649873-158690177 GCA_037074715.1 Magnolia kwangsiensis
GAATAATCTATTATTTGAAGCAAAGTTTGTGGCCTTCTAATATAAAACCCAATAACCCATGCAAGAGATGCATGCAACAATTGAATGACGGCCGAGTCCACGAACCACCTTCAAAACCAAGGCAGCAATGAATGAACCATGATAAACGTCAAAGAACCGCATAAGTTACATTAATCAACTATAGGAAGCCAACAAATCTGTCCGATCACTTGAACATGATAAGTGCAACTGAGAAGTGCAAATACCCTAAAGGAAGAAGCTGAAACTTAAGTGAATTGAGTCGTCCACTCTTATGAAAATTTGAGAGTTTTGGACCATCGGTTTGCGACCAAACTTTACTCATGGATTAAGGATATTTCCTTACTCATATCTGTAAAGCCGCGGCCTCGATTGATCATCAATGACCGTTAAATAGACTTCCAATCATATCCGTTAATTGACACATTCAAATGACGGGCCGATTGTATTCATACGTAAATCGTCATTAGAACTAATTATCTTATGGTGTATATCGACTTGTACACCTCATAGTGGACCCTAGAGGCTAGAAAAACCCTCTCATAGGGCTAGTATAGTAAAAACCCAACACTTGGGGCCATTTGTATCAAATCTGACATTATAAAAGAGGCTTCTTTTAGGCACCCCTCTCCCCATACGATTTTACCTTAAAAAAAGAAAAGAGAAAAGAGAGAAAAGGGAGAAAGAAGAAAGAAAGAAGAGAGAAAAAGAGAGTGAAGAAGAGGAAAGGTAGGTCATAGCTCTAGTGGGGCCTAAAGGAGACCGATCTTGCAACTCCTCACCTCTTCCTCAAAAAATCCTTCACCCACAACCGGAAGAACCCCTCTCCACCAATTGAGTAGGTAAAACCCTCATCACTTAGAAATCCCTCATGTTGAGCGTATATTCACATGAGATTCTAACATGCAAGTACATTGTCTTAGGATTCCGGTTGATCGACACTAAGTTTGACGTTCCTTGGTCATTTTTCAAGTCTTCAATGATCCATAGGTGCGGACGTTTGTTCTTAGGTAGCCTAGCACCAATTTTAATATGAGTTTAATGATTTTGCTTGCTTGGATGATGTGTTTGGAGAATCTAGAGAAAACTTATGAAGAACCTTACCTTGATCCTTTCAATCAACATGGAGTAGTTATGGAATATTGTTGTTGCTCACATGTTTAGGTAGAAATTTAATGTTTGCATATTCATGTCTTGTTGATTCGTACGTGATGTTCTTTATAGCATGTTTGTTGTCTCTCATATGATTGGATAGGAATCTAATGTTTACATGTTTATGTCTTGTTAATCCGTGTATGACGTTCCCTATAGCATGTCTCATTCATTAATCCTCGTGCATTGTGTTCCTATGATGTATAAAATGTTTAGCTTGCTCACTAACCCACATAATACACATGCATCTTTAGTTCACAACATGATTAGCTTTGCTTGGTAGAGAAATTTGAGATTCTATGTTGAAAATATGAACGCATGCTATTACTTATGGTAGTTGATAACCTTGATTATTGGCATGGTATGAACTACCATCAAAACCCTTGGGTTGGTCAAGAATCTGAGGAGAGAGACGGTAGTCCCATTGGTAGGACTACCCTAGGGCTAAACCCATGGGTTTGGGTGAGTACAGGAGAACGACAGTAGTTAGACTACACGGGTCACTCGTACCCGATGTCGTCTGTCACGTGTTTGCCAGAACTTATACACTATAGCCTGTTGTTGACCAACCTTGCTTGTTAACCTTGATTGTTCTCATATGCACAATAGTCGAGGTCGCTCTAAGGGAGTGTTAGTTATACGCGATCGGTAGATGGAGTCGCTTCAGGGAGTGTTGTGGCGAGGGCATGTATCATATCATCTATCTTACATACGCATTAATAAGATTAGTTAGGTGTTTATGAATGATTGCATTTCATTAAATTCATAATATAATTGATGTTTGTTACAGCTTAAGACTAATAGCACCCATTTAGTTGATCACTTACTTCGACTCTGGGATGGTGTTTTAGAACACCAACCAGACTCTCCCGTAGTTGCAGGTGACGAGGAGTATGAGGAGCTTAGCGGCACGAACTTAGATGAGGAGGATGAGCTGTCCTACTTTCAGTTGATGGATGACTCTCCATCGGCTTGACAGGCGGGATTTGGATCGCTGAGTTATGGACTCAGCTTTATTCTTTTGAGACATATTATTCCTTTTTGTGATTTTTGTTGAGCAACGCCTTATGCGACCCATTTATATTTTGAACCTCTATATATGCTAGGTCTCTTTCATTTCAGTAGACTTGTATGGGTGTGCCTCATGTTCCAGAAAATTTCAAGCTGCGCATTTAAACCTAATTAAAAGCATATTAATGAAAATCAGTTATAAGTGACACTCGGGAACTCGGGAGTCAAGTGTATGCATGACTCCCGATTTTCAGGGCGTTACAAGATAGTATCAGAGTAATAATTTAGAATTAATTGGGCCGTGGACCATGAACTCACTAACACATCTGCTGACTTGAAAGTAAACGCAATAAAAATAAATAAAAATGGTAGGAACCACCCCAGTCCCTGAACTGACAATATTAGGTAGAAGGGAGACTTCCAAGGTGTTAGGGTTGGGTAGCGAGAGATAGTAGCGACGTTAGGAAACAGATTCAAGATACTTACAATACCTTAGCCCGATGGTAGGAACGAACCGGAACTGAATGATTAGACAGTCGAGACCACTGTCTAAGTCCAAATGAGCTAATACTGGACCAAAATTGATAGTTTCGACCCATTCGGAGATGAAGATATAGAGGTGAATGAAAATTTATCGGAATTAGTGAAACTATAGAAAAATTAGATTTTGACTATTAATCATGGGGAATCTTGTGAAACCAGTAGGCTCATTGCGTAGATTAGCTTCTCGTACCCCAAATTCATATATAGCACGTCGAATAACTCATTTCGGTTGGCGAGATATGCGCGTTAAAAGACCTCGACAACCTGAGGAGTTAGAGGCCCGCCTGGCCCTCACCTGGGAAGCCAAAGGCCCGCGTGGCCCCTGCCAGCCTATGTTACCCCTGCCTGGGAAGCCAGAGGCCCATGTGGCCCCCACCGTTCCGCATTGCCCCCACCGGAATTTCCTACGAATTTGGGTCGACTTCAAAAATTCATATCTCCTTCGTTACAACTCTGATTTAGGTGATTTAAAAGTCAAGTTGAAGCTTGATGAGTATAATTATATATAAAAATAAGAAATAAAATAAAATAAAAATTATAATATAGTTAAAATTAAGATGTTTCGTCAACTATCTGAAAATTTTTAATTTCAGGCAGTTGTTGCTCCTAGAATTTTAATAAATTATTTACAACTCCAATTGATATGAAATTTTGTGGGATGACTTGAAATTTAATGATAAATCACCATAAAATTTTTAAAAATAATTTAGTTAGTAAAAGTTTAAGAAACGTTATAAGAATTAGATACGTTTTAGTATCTTACATGAAATTGTTAGCTTCGAATAACTTATGCTTCTAAAATTTTTTATAATTTTTATGAAACTTAAAATAGATTGAAATTTTGTATAAAAAGGGTCAAATTAATGATGAATTATAAAAAAAATTAAAAATTATAAAAATTATCCAGTAATTAAAAGTGATAAATACTTTATGAAGAAAAGATGTATTAAAACTGAAGGTTCCTACAACTAAAAGTTGTCGATGGACTAGATATCTCTTTCATCGTAGACTTTTAGGATTCGAAGTCAAATTAGAAATTACTTTAAAAGATCCTAAGAATCATCGCAGGTGATTAAATTAAACCCTTATTCTTTCTCTATCACTCCCCTTCATTGCTTCTAAACCCCTAGAGAGAGAGAGACCTCTCCCTCTCCCATCCTCAAACCAAATCCCAAAACCACATTCTTCTTCACATTTCCCATATCCCTAACCCATATCCTCTTCCTCATCTCCAAACCATATTCCCAAACCCTTTCTTAACCATTTTCTTTTTCTCGATCTCATTCTCAAGTTCACCCACAAAATTCATTTCAAACTTATCTTCTTCTCCTTTACAAAACCATCCCATCTCAACAACCACCCTCAAAATCCTACTCCATTCATTCATTTATTTCCACTTCCATTCACAAAACCCATTCACCAAAACTCATTCATAAAACCCAATATCAACTCTCTTTCTCAAATTTCATTTTCAAATCCATTCTCACACCCATCCTTCCACATTCATTTTCAACCCATTTCTCCATGACCTATCCTTAACAAACCTTCCTCAAATACATTCCTAAACTCATTCTCTAGTCTTCTCAAAACCACCCGTAAAATTTTTTCTCTAACGACCCACCTACATTTCTCATAGCCAATCCATCCTAGCCGAGGGATATTGCATTCTTGGCAACCATTGTATCTTTCTTCTCCAGTTCGGTGATCCTTTCCCTCAAGGGGAAGAAGCACCCTCGTCAATGTCCGACCCAAAGGAATAGTAGCTTAACCTAATGGATAATTAGTAGTTTGTTCGAGTCAGTTAGAATTGCTTTCATGTGTTGAAGGATGGTTGTAACCTTTCCTACTTTGATTAGGCTGTATTTCCCTTAAGTTTGCGTTATTAAGTGATACATGTACATCCATACTGTAGGATGTAACCGGCAATGCTAATGGCATTTTAGAATTCGACGTGAATGTATGAATTGAAAATTTCTTGTCACTTTGTGAATACTTACATGTATTATTGCCAATAGATTAGTCATGTCTTTTCATATTAAAGTTTAACACTCGGTGTCTATTTAGGAATTATTTATAATCGTGCTAGAAATCATCCCATGATTAAGTTTGATTACATATATATATATATATATATATATATATATATGTTTAAGTTGTTTTGATACAATTAAGTTAGGACCCTTAAGTAGGATTGAGTTTCATAGTTTAATACTCTATAAGCTCATGTTAGAGGCGGACTACAGTAAAATATATTGAGTTTTCTTATTGTGTTATGGACTTAAGGTTTTAATAAAATCGAGAAGATAATATCCTTCATGTTTGCCTTCCTGCGCCCTTACTAGCATTATTAGCACTCCAAACCTCTCGAATAACTTAGAACCTCGACTATTCCTTCATTCTTGAAATTTATGAAACCAAAGTGTAGATTGCGATTAACTCACTAGCTATAGGATTGAAATGGTAATTCATATAAAAATTTGTGTCTTTAAAAACTTTTTAGGATGATCGTTGCCCATAGGTATGTTGAAAGAATTATTAAACCCTAAATTGGATATAAATTAAAACGAGGACTCTCGTAAACTAAGTCCTAAAAGACAACCTTATAAATAGGAGATTTAAACTTTTCAACGATAGTGGTTCCCTAAACATTTAGATTGATCAGACTACATAATTACGGAAGTATACGTCTGCGAAGCATTCGCAGCTTGACCCAATTCTCAATCCTGGGTGACTACCAATGGACTCACTGCTTTAACCGAGTAGAAGACTAGGATCCACCAGGACGAATAAGGGATACGATGAGCCTTCTACCCTGGTCAGGTAGATGATCGACGTATCGGGTTCAAGCCCACTACAACCGTCTCTCCGAATTGGTCTAACATTGAAAATAAATATTTTTACTCTAAATAGAGAGAAATCGTCGTCATGAATCTAAATCTTTAAAAATAAATAGATAATTAAATAAATTGTAGTAAACCATCGGGGTGAAAAAGTTTTAAGGGGGTAAAGTAAAATGAGACAAACTAGTATAGATAATATACACCCTACCATGCATATAAACTTGAAATCAATAAAACTTAGGCAAATGAAATAATAAAATCTTTGCTTATTACCCTTAGGTAATTTTAGGGATGAAATTATTTTTAAGGGGGATAGATTGTAACATCCTGGATTTTCACTGTTTTGGATTTTCAAAAATCCTTGAATTTTTTTTCGAGTAATTAACTTATAATATTACTAAATGACCATTAGCACTCAATGTTAGCATATACAGGGATGAAATCAATAAAGAACCACACAAGTTAAATTAATCAACAGCAGGAAACCAACGAATTCGCTCGATCACTTGAACATCAAGTGTAGCCCTATGATTTACTCACATAGGACCCAAATCTAACCGACCCATCACTAACTAATTAAGATAATCATGACTAAATTAAAGATCTAACCGAGACCGAATTAGATAAGGCTTGGATCTTGACTAATAGACCAAATCAACCTCGTTACTCTTTTAGCCTAAAATCGATGGTTTAGAGTAATCATGACTAAATCTCCACTTTCACTAGTTATAAATAGGCTACAGTATGAACATAGTTAATCCAAACCCTAATATCACCCACGAGGAATCTCAATACCTAATTCATTCCAGAAATGCTCCGATTTCCCGAACAAGCTCTAGATCGCTCGTTCGTGGGCCACTAGTTACAAAATTATAGAGTAATGTCCGTCTTACTGGGCTTGACGTCCATTGTGAGAGTTGGACTTAGGAACAGTCTAGAACCGCTCAACTTGAGCCAAAGGATGAGTTTATGAGAAATGAAAATACCCTAAAGGAAGAAGCTGAATGTCACGCCCCGAATCCGAAAATCAGATTCACACGAATCCCGATTGCCGAATCCGGTACTGACAGCCTCCGTAGTGCCCCATTCTCGGCTTCTGATAATCAAATACTAGATTCCGATCCTGGGATCTTATAAGGAGAATTTTCAGAATAAATTTTTTTTTTTGTAATGGAGCATAACCACAAGCATAACCAAGTACAAAACAACATCACCACATATCCACTATATTAAAAATTTTAAGTACAACGCGGAAAGAGAGATACAAGGTGATCAAAAGGCTCCAAAAGATCCTGATACGTGCTCCTGTCTCAGCGCTGCTGCTGTCCAACGCTACCTGCACGCAACTATCGTGCATAAGCTTACAAAAGCTTAGAGGGTGGTGTAAGTGTGTGCGCAAGGCAAAAGCCGAGTGTACAATATCAGGTAATGCGGAAGTATACGGTAAGTCCATGAATAAAATCAACCCTACCAAAGCTATGTAATGCAAGGCATGAATGCTATCGGCCATACCAAGGTCATGCGATGTGAGATATGAATGTCATCGGCCACACCGATGCAATGCAAGGCTTACATAGCCGAATGTCATATGCGAAATGTAATCCAAGGAAGTCGGTACTCATCAAGTACATATATCAGTACAGTTCCTCTCTGGATATCATCGGGGTCTAATACACTTCACAGTGACTGCCACCTCACTAGCTGCACAATCAAGAAAGCGGAATAGACCTCACTATCTGCCTGACCAGTAGTCTGCCAATATCTACCCGGCTCGTCGATAGCGGACTCATTTACGAGCTAGTCAAACTTAGCTTGGCTTATAGCCCCCTCACTCAGGCGGATAAGGCCACACTCCCTACCAACCGACCACGACACAGTGGGAGACGCGGACTACTGGTATTCGACACTCGGGCGCTCGTGTATCCACTCGGTCTAGACGTTGGAGCATCTCCTGGTACCAAAAAGGTTCTGAAACTTTCACCCAAGGACATCCTAAGTGCCCACAGTGCTAGAATAAGTATTTTTGGTATCCAATACAGCCATCCACGATGTACCTGTGGAGCCACGGCCCTGATGTCGCTAGGGCGTGCAGTGATCAAGTCACATGTATGCGAGATGCATGAATCACACGTCAAATCATGTAGAAATTCAGCGCGTACTGCACGATCATGTAGGGCACTCCGTCTCATAATGGGTCCCAAAAGTGGTTTGTCCAATGGCATATGCTATGATCAGTTGCTACTCAAATCAAGCATACATATGATGCGTATGGGCATGAGTCATGAGATTATACTAAGCATGTTATAAGGTAATGGATAACAACGAGCATAGGCCTATCAATGGGCCCTAAGGGGAGTTACAATGCCGACATTTAACCAACATTATACATATAATATGGACGTCAAACCAACATTGTTCTCTAGGTACGGCCCGCCATATATATCATTACATGAACATGGGAAGTCACACATTGTAATGGACCCTAAGGTCATTCCATTAGGCTTCGACCCATGGGCCTTAGATACATTAAATGGGCTGCGTTAATGGGCCTTACCAATGAGCCTTATGTACATTGCAATGGTCCATGATCCATGGGCCTTGGAATACATCAAAGTGGGCCTCACAACCTGAGCCTTAAATATATCAGATGGGCCTACACACATGAGCTCTAAATATATCAAATGGGCCACTCCATTTGTGCCCCATGCACATCAAATGGGCTTGATCCCATGGGCTATAATATGTATATCAAATGGGCTTAAATCCTGTGGGCCTTATATGGAATAAATGGACTGGATCCCATGGGCATTGCATATGTCAAATGGGCCCAAACCCATGGGCATTACATATGTCGAATGGACTTAATCCCATGGGCATTACATATGCCAAATGAGCTTAATCCCATGGCCTTAGATGTGCACCAAGGTGGGCCTAAATGAATGGCTATAAATGGATCAACATGGGCCCTATATATATACCAAAGTGGGCCCATTTGAACCATAGATCTGGCTCATTTTTAGTTCAAGACATAAGAATAAATTTACAAAAATAAATGGACGGTTTAGATGCAACACATGCATCATGGTGGGGGTCCACATGAGCTGAGGATCTGGCTCATCATTTTTTTTTTTACTCTCAAATGGATGGACGGTTAGGATACAACTCATGCACCCTGGCGGGTCCCACCATCCACACCTGGATGGTGTGAATAAAACACATACAACACGGTGGGCTTCTACACCGTCCGCTGGACGGTGTGGGCAGAACACATGCAGCAAGGTGGGCTCCACCCTGACAGCACACGCACTCCATCGACCGCCCCCACCAGGGATCGTGCCAAGACCCCAAGTGTTGAAAACGAGGTATCTCCACGTCGTCCGCCTATCCAGCGGCCGGACTGGACAGTGGGTCCCACGTGGGGTCCACCATAATGTATATTTGCGATCCGACCCGCCCATAGGATCACACGGACATGAATGAGGGAAAAATAAAAATACCATCTTGATCTGAAACTTTTGTGGCCCATAAAAAGGGTTTCATCGGTAGACACTCAATCACACTGTTTCCTGTGATGTGGGCCACTGGGTCTTGGATTTGGCTGAAAATTGGAGGGGGCCCACTTCAATAAGTGGCCCACCTCATGAACGGGCTAGATGACAAATAAACATCAAGTGGGGCCCACGGCTGGAGCCGTGGACTGGCTAGAGTCCGCCCGCCAGCCGCTGGCATGGCCAGCGTCTGACACAGCAGCACTGCTGCTGTAAATTTATTTTAAAATTTTTTTCTAAAACCCATTTTTCTGAGATTTTTCACGTGTACGACCCACCCCAAGTAAATCCACTCCATTCAATGTATTTCCAAGCCCAAGACAAACCCATCAAGACCAATATCGGCCCATTTTCAACGTGTAAAAAAAATCTAGATAGATTTCAATGGTAAGGGTACAGTTTTTTATGCTATGGCCCACCAGGTACTTTGATCAACCTCATTTTTTGGCTCAACGCCTAAAATGACTCAGGTAGTGAGGTGGATGGCTTGGATTGGATGCATATACTAAGGTGGGGCGTATACAAGTGACCCACCCCAAGGAGCTTAAGACCAAACTTATATTTGTGTTCCCTTTCCAGCGTCCAGCGTCTGGACGTCTTCACACCCCCCCCCCCCCCCCCCCCCCCATTTTTTTTTTGTTTAGGTGGACCACCACAAATAGATGTATATTGAAGATGGGCCCCACTCATGGATGGCTTGGATAAAATACATATATCATGGTGGGGCTCATTCAAGTGGGCCACATAGCCACATCAACATGAATAAAAATGAGAGCGAGAGAGAGAGAGATAGAGTGGGACACGCGTGATGGAGGGACCCCGGTACTATGGGCCCTCCATTCAACCATCCAATCATACATCAAAGGGTCCCATTGCATATGGGCCATTCAAACAAAAGATCAACGGTGGAGATCCCTCTCCACTAAAAATGGACGGTCTAGATGACCTCTTAGTGCAAGAAAAGTAAACATCATGATGGGGTCCATGGAGAATGGCCCCATAATGGAATGATTTGATGATCAAGATGGGCCATTGGTCACATCTTAGGGTCCCAAATGAGATCCACACCATTGATCGGTGGGCCTCACTTGGCCCATCATAGAAATATGAAAATCTAGCTTATGAAAACACCCACCACTTGATCTTCTTGGTCCGTCGGGATGCCGGTCTCCTAGAGCTTTACTTTGATGGTGGAGATGGGAGATGGATTGCTAGGATTAGAGTTTTGGGATGAAAAGTGGGCCACCAAAATCACTTCTCTCTCATGGAAGAGAGCTTGGACGTGGGAGTGCTTCTTGGTTGCTTGGGGTTTGTTGAGAAATGAGAGAGAGAGGTGTGATGTAAGGAGAGATGGAGTGATGTGAAGTGAGTGATGGGTGAGGTGAGTGATGGGTGAAGTGAGAGGTTAGTTGACTTTGGTGGTTGCTTGACTTGTGGAGAAAGGAACATGGGTGCTTGTACTTGACATGAGAGGTGATTGATAGGATTGATTGATGTGATTGATTTGACACTTTGTAGAGATTCTCTTGGAAATGTAAATGTGCGGCGTTTTCTCGAAATAAACGCCGATCCACATCTCTT
Organism: Magnolia kwangsiensis; assembly: GCA_037074715.1. Taxonomy (NCBI): domain Eukaryota; kingdom Viridiplantae; phylum Streptophyta; class Magnoliopsida; order Magnoliales; family Magnoliaceae; genus Magnolia; species Magnolia kwangsiensis. The sequence continues at coordinate 158,660,567 of CM073574.1, forward strand.
AGTCAGGGCATCGGATCGGTGCGTGAGTCGCGGCGTTGAAACCGCGGCGACAGTGCGGTCGCAATGATACAAGTCTTGGATTAAGCCGACTCAAATGTTTAGGATACGACTTACGGTCGTGCGAAAAGTCGATTACAGGTCGCAGGTCACCGGAATTTGACGAGAAGGATCGCGGGAAGCAACGGAACAATACGGATTAGGATACGGGTCTTACACTGAAACTCAAGTGAATTGAGTCATCCACTCTTATGCAAAGTTGAGAGTTTCGGACCATCGGTTTGCGACCAAACTTCATATGTGGAGTAAAGATATTTTCCTTCTTATTCCGTATAGACGAGGCCCCGATTGACCATCGGTGATTAAACAAACTTCCAATCATATCCGTTGATTGACACATCCAAATGGTGGGCCGATCGTATTCATACATAAATCATCATTAGGGCTAACTATCATACGATGTATATCAATTTGTACAACTCATAGTGGGCCCTAGAGGCTAAAAAACCCTCTTATAGGGCTAGTATAGTAAAAATCCAACACTTGGGGCCATTTACACAAAAATCTGGCATTATAAAAAGGGCTTCTTTTGGGCACCCCTCTCTCCTTACAATTTACCCTGAAAAAAGGAAAGGGAGAAGAGAGAAAAGGGAGAAAGAAGAAAGGAAGAAGAGAGGAAGGTAAGCCATAACTCTAGTGAGGCCTAAAGGAGACCGATCTTGCAACTCCTCACCTCTTCCTCAACAAATCCTTCACCCACAACCGGAAGAGCCCCTCACCATCGATTGAGTAGGTAAAACCCTCATCTTTTAGAAATTCCTCATGTTGAGGGTGGATTCACATGGGATTCTAACATGCAAGTACATTGTCTTAGGATTTCGGCCGATCGACATTGAGTTTGGCATTCCTAAGTCATTTTTCAAGTCTTCAATGTTCCATAGGTGCAGACGTTTGTTCTTAGTGGCTTAGTACCAATTTTAGTATGAGTTTAATAATTTTGCTTACTTGGATAATGTGTTTGGAGAATCTAGAGAAAACCTAGGAAGAACCTTACCTTAATCCTTTCAATTAACATAGAGTAGTTATAGAATATTGTTGTTACTCACATGTTTGGGTAGAAATTTAATGTTTGCATATTCATGTCTTATTAATTCGTGTGTGATGTTCTTTATAACATGTTTGTTGCCTCTCATATGATTGGGTAAGAATCTAATGTTTGCATGTTCATATCTTGTTGATCCGTGTATGACGTTCCCTATAGCATGTCTCATTTATAACCCTCGTGCATTATGTTCCTACGATGTATGAAATGTTTAGCTTCCTCAATAACTCACACAATACACATGCACCTTTAGTTCAAAACATGATTAGCTTTACTTAATAGAGAAATCTGAGATTCTATGTTGAAAATATGAACGCATGCTATTACTTATGCTAGTTGATAACCCTGATTATTAGCATGGTATGAACTACCATCAAAATCCTTGGATTGGTCAAGAATCTGAGAAGAGAGATAGTAGTCTCGTTGGTAGGAATACCCTGGGGCTAAACCCATGGGTTTGGGCGAGTGCGGGAGGATGGCAGTAGTTAGACTACATGAGTCACTTGTACCCGATATCGTCTGTCACGTGTGTGCCTGGACTTGTGCAATATAGCCTGTTCTTGACCAATCTTTCTTGTTAACCTTGATTGTTCACATATGTATGAAACCTGAAACACCTTGCAACCTTTGTAGCCCATCGATAATCAATTGAAACCGGTCCACCGCTTCATGAGCCGACATGGTGGAATGGGACACTGTATCTGAGCTGTCGGCCTATGCTAGGGTGACGTGCCTCCCCGTAGTGACTACGAGCGATTCCTTTTTCTTGGCACTCCCCATGTCCATGAAGTTGGGGATGGGGAACCCGAAGGGATCAAGGATCGCGGGGTCTCGGCCTCACACGTTAGGGGACCTTTGCCTCACAACCAGTTCAGGGCATTGATACATGGGGTGTATCATTTTTTCCAACCTACTAGATGAATGGACTTAACTAAGAACTCAGCTAACATAATCACATTGCATCGCACTAGTTAGGGTGACGACTCGACAGTCGAGGTCGCTTTAAGGGAGTGTTAGTTATACGCGATCGTTAGATAGAGTCGCTTGAGGGAGGGTTGTGGCGAGGGCATACATCATATTATCTATCATGCATACGCATTAATAAGATTAGTTAGATATTTATGAATGATTTTATTTCATTAAATTCATAATATAATTGATGTCTGTTACAACTTAAGACTAATAACACCCACTGAGTTGATCACTCACTCTTACTCTGAGATGGTATTTTAAAACACCAATCAGACTCTCGCATAGTTGCAGGTGACGAGGAGTATGAGGAGCCTGACAGTACGAGCTTAGTTGAGGAGGACGAGTTGTCCTACTTTCAGTTTATGGACGGCTCTGCATTGGCTTGACAGGCGGGATTTGGATTGCTAAGTTATGGACTCAGCTTTATTCTTTTGGGACATATTATTTTTTTTTATGGTTTTTGTTGAACAATGTCTTGTGCGACTCATTTATATTTTGGACCTATATGTATGCTAGATCTCTTTCATTTCAGTAGACTTGTGCGGTTGTGCTTCATGCACCAGGAAATTTTAAGTTGCGCATTTAAACCTGATTAAACGCATATTAATGAAAATCGGTTATAAGTGACACTCGAAAACTCTGGAGTCGAGTGTATGCACGACCCTTGATTTCTAGAGTGTTACAGGCCGACCACTTGAAATGGGACCATTGGGTCCTTTTGAAGTTATATGCTTTAATAGTAACTTATCACACCGCTATGCAAGTGGTCTCACTCAACATTTGATAATTAAGAATGTTCCAAGTGTACCCCATTATTAATGATGTGTGTGTCAACAATATATTTCTCATTGGACAATCGTACCTGTCCATCTTATGGATTTTAGGAAGATGACTAATGACATTGATGATGGGCGGTGGATGAGTGCATGGTTTGGTCATTCCATTGCTATAGAACATGTCATTATTTTACTCAGTTTTATGTTTTGATTTTGTCTTTACTGCACAAATATGCATGAAATGAGTAATTATATTGATAAAGTGGATGATTAAAAATGGTTAAGAAAACACCATAATACATTGCATGAGTGCACACTAAGGAGTCACCCAACACATGTTTTGATCTTTTTTATAAAGTACGCCATATATATATATATATATATATATATATATATATATAGTGGTCATTAAAGCATACTGGTCTAGTCATGTTGTGAGAGATCTTGACCATCTACTAAGTGGGATTGAATAGTAGGCTTTGTCCGAAAGTCAGACGACGATGTCCATCACGTGATCACCTCCATGTGAAAAAAGATAATCTTTGTGTCATAAACACATATCAATCTATCTCATACATATTATATCCAAATTATCTGTGATGCCATCAGTCAAAACATCTGTTTTGTTCTCTCATTAAGTAGGTTATAATATACAATTAATAATAATAATTAGTCTACATTAGTATTGTACATACATTGACAAGTGGACTAGTATAAGTTATGAACCAGTATGTTCACACACTTCAATTATATTAGCTGTTTTACTTTCCAAAACAAATGGTTAATATTGATTGCATGTGTCCTGCTGCCCTTGACCCATCTTATGTGAGGCCGATAGTTGATTTGTTTGAATCTTATAGTTGACCCATTATAATGTGAAATATTACAGAGTGAATACCTTTTGGTACATAGAGACTTAGAAATTGTACATGTGACATGTATTAAATCAAACTAAGATACCTCACTAGAAAGAAAACACCTGACAAACATCACATCACTAGTTATAAAGATTTAAAAATGTGGGGGTCAAGGACCTTGTGATATATGTTACAAGTTCATGTACATATGATACATGACACAAGTAAGATATTTAAGTCTTGGAGACAAGGTGTTTAGAATCAAATTGATTGCATGTTTTGATGATCTAATTGGTGACCATTAAATGAATGGTTAGATAGAAAACAGTTAATAGTTTAAATTCAATAGATGATTATTTAATCAATGAAATTTTCAAGATGAACTCTATTCTTATTGGAGGCAAGTTCAATGTTTATGGGTGCAACAATAAGTTTACTTATAAATAAATGTACTTTTATGGTTAGTAGACTTCTACACTTCGGGGGGTCATGTGGAGCCATGTTTAAATGAACAAAATATGCTTGGTCATGGATTGAGAGGTCCTAACTATTTAGGATCTCAGACCTTTTTCTTCATATTTAGCTTTCAAAATTTTATTGATTGTATTGAATTCTAATCACTAATTGATAAATTGGTCAACTTTTCATGTGTTAGGAAATATATGATAACATAATAATGTTGCAATATAATTACATGAAGGATATACTCTATTTTAGTTGTCACGTGTTTATGCATAACAGATTACTCCAACCTTTTTGTACTGTAAATACAATAAGTTCGATTGACTTTACCACTAGTTGGTTAAATGATGGGCTAGTGAAGTTGGTTGAATAGTAAGAGTACATTCGGAACTAAGAAAGTTGGTTATATTTAGAACCGGTGATACAACAACTATCATAATAAAAGTGATGCTCAGTATCTGTTACTTGATGGATTCATAATTATTGATTCTGTAAGGTTAGAAATGAGTTCGGTATGCTTTGACTTGAGATATGAATAGTCAAAAAGGTTGCAACTGACTCCCAAATACTTGACCGAGGAGTAAAAAAATGAATCCGCCTAAACAGAAACTCATTTCTAAGTAGCTAGTTGGTGAGGCAATAGCTTGCCATTATAATGATCCCAAGCTGATCTGAAATGATGATTAGCCACAACGGGATTAAGACATGGCCAAACTCGTATGAGAGGTAATGATGGTGAATTTTATATAATAGACGAAAGCTTGACGAAGCAACGACAGGTGGAGGTAAAAGGCCTACGAGTCATAAATCCATGGATCGAATAACTATTTTAAAAAATTAGTTAATGATACATTGAAGGGAATGGGGCTGAGCCTAATATATGAGCTACCAGTGTTGGTAACCCAACCTATACAAATAGAGATCCTATGCGATAGGTTCAATGGGTAAACAATAAGATACGAGGTAGACGATTGCACTGATATAAATGAGTCCCTTCTATGGTGTACAGTGCGAGCAACATCGCAGAAGATGAGTTTTTTAGAACTCTTAATAAATCCATAGTCATATATTTGGTGGTGTATATAGTTGCTACATACACTTGATGGAATTTACCTATATGGGTGTGGAGGTGGAGGCCGTTTCCTATGAGAATTTAAGCGAATTATCTAGAAAACTCATGAAATCCAGGTAATGGTGCATAACCGAAATGCACAGAACCTCAGAATCACTTGTAGAGGAAAAGTTGTGTAAGTGACATGTACTTGCGATCTACATCAAAAGAAATCAAATTCAAGACTATGGTGTTACCTAATTCCTATAGACCTGTCATGCTTACTCTAATGTCGGTTCAAGTCTATGGTAACACTGACACCATTGCACAACTCTCTCATCTTAACCCGAAATGTCAAAAATTTTGAAACATATGGGGGATTGTTGTATTTTAAATTATTTTAAAATAATTTGGTGTTTCAAAATATCTGTTGGGACGAACTATGGCTGTGGCCATATGTGGTGCGCATGTACCCTACGGATGTGTCTTTTCATTGAAAGTTTATATCCTTTTAATTTTTATTTTGAAAAGTTGTATCTTTTGAGGCCTAAGGGACACACCACTTGGGTTTAAGCCCAATAGTCACAACCCTTTGTGAAAGGGTGTCTTTACACCCTTAAGAGTATTTTCATAAAGTCTATAAATAGACTTCTGATTTTAAGTTTTAAAATGGATTAGAAAATTGGTTTTCTCTTTAAAAATTTTGTTTAAGTATTTTTTTGTTCGGGTTAGGACTACAAGTAGTTCGAACTCATGTACAGTGAGTACACTGCTAGGACCGAGTCATAGTCGTTGTATCTTAGAGGTTGATTACTCTAGAAACCTGTTGCACTTGAGACGTTGTCCAAGGGAAGCAAATTCGATTTCAAGCCTAGTGACTCACGTCACGCCTCGACTTTTACAAACCGATAAGTTCTCTATTTTCTCATTTTAATTTTAATTTTAATTTATCCAAATAATTTTCCAAATTACATATATCCAACAAAAATTCCTATGAAGAAGAGAAAAAAGAGTGGATTTACGAAGATAAAGAGTACTTCGCTTCATGACATACGGTTACAAGCATAACAAGGACACACACAACCATAATATTTTCAAGACCACATACACGATCAAATAGGTCGAATTTGGTAGTAGACAAATTATTGTTGAAGACCAATACATAATTATCGGCTAACTTAATTAGGTTAGTCAAAATAAGCTAATTGAGCAATACTTAGTTTCATTTTTATTCATCGACATTACAAAGCATGGTTGTCTATAATGTGGTATCTATGCAAGCATGTCATATTGCATTAAGACAATCATGATAGTATATTGTTGACTCCACCTATGAGGTTAGGGACAACATCTATATCTTTTTCAACAATAATAAAGAGATTATCCTTACCCCCATTAAGTGAGGAAAAAGACCTGAAGCTTTTCAAGTTGAGGGGTAATCTTTCCTACTAATTAATAATTGGCATAGATTATGACAAAGTTAATGCCATTAAAGAGAGAAGTTAATGATATTATTCTAAAAAATCCTTAGATAGATTTCTTTTGACAAACATGAGTGTTTCATTTATTTCAGAGTATTCTAAGAAATTAAATTAAAGATGGTTCACTTAAAAAAGAAACACTTATTACCCAGAGCATTCTATAAGTGAAAGAAAAAGAAGATTAAACCATATAAAAAATTTTGTGAATATTAATAACCATGCTATGTTGTTAATTTTTCCAATGAAATGACGATATCATACGTAGAGATTTCTTGTTGTAAACTTATTCAAGTATTGTGCACCAACAAGTTACACATAACCACTCAATAACTCAAAGACAAATTCTCTTAAGTAGAGGATACTAATATAAAGGATGACTTAATGGGAGATCAAGATTGCATAAATTCGGGCAGAAAAACCTTGATTATCCATTTTATATATATATATATATATATATATATATATATATATATATATATATATATATATATATATATATATATATATATATAACACCCCGAATTTTTGTCTACCAGGAATTAGACGTCCTTAGGCAATGGGTCAACCATTTCACTCTCAATGATCAATCCTAAGGTCTAAAAATCAAAATTTTCCTGTTTCCTTCAAAATCTCACCCTTCACCACCTCATTCTTCGAATTTCTCTAAGTACTTCCATATTAGACACAAATCCTCAAGTCTAAATAGTAAAGACCACTAATCCTAAGGTCTTCATGATGAAAAACCTAGAAACACTAATAGGATCACAGTTTCGCCAATAGGCGAAGTCTACACAACTCGTTCGTTTCGATCGAGTCCATAATGCATCTTAGGTCGTGTGAGGCGACCTAAGTAACCAGTAGGTTGTTAGGAGGCGGGTTTATGATGATCCTAGGAGAATTCAAAACCCTAAAATGCATGTCCTTGGGTCGTAGGGCAACCACAATCCTTACACTCAATCGCTAGGGCCTAAAAATTCCGTTTCATCCAATTCCTTCAGAATCTTTCCTCTTACCACCCCGTTCTTCAACTTTTTCTAAGTCTTTTCACATTAGGCATAAATCCTAACATGTAAATGACATAAAATCAAACTTGGACAAAAATTTACTATAAATGGTAAAAATACGTGAAAATTAGTCTTTTGGCCATTCCAAATTTGAAATCTTTTATAAAATATGGTTTAGTTAGATAGATTAGCTTCTCATACCCCAAAATCATATGTTACATGATGCATAAGTTCATTTCGGTTTACAGACTGGTCCCAGAACATCTCAAATGGAGTTTTGGGCCTCTCTAGGCCAAACCACAATGAACCAAGGTTCACCCCATACATTTTTGGGACCCTGGGGGCAGGAGGAACCCAGCCCACATGGCTAGAGTTATCAGATTGCAACTTCGTCGGTGATGCCATCGTCGATTCCGTGATGCATCGCCGGTGAAAATCACCGATTGGGTCTGTCCTTTGGGCTGGAGGTGTTTGGGGTGTTGTATAGCTCCCTGGTATGTGGGCAAAACCTTAAAACCCCCCAAAGAAGTACTTCCTTCACAAAGTGACCCTCCAGGCTCTCCTTTCGCTCCAAATGTTCGAGTTTTCGTAAAAACCACCCCTCCAAACTCTTCCTTCTTTCATTTCCAAATATCCTTACCCCACCTTTCGAATATCATCTCAAACAGAGATCATTATATGCTACTTCCTTTAGAAATCTAATGAGAATCACCTAGCGCTGCACTAGACGACCTGTGAAATTCGCACCAATCACTTTCAATACGATCTGCTAGAGCCAAAACGTATAGGATAGGTGATGCTATGATACCGTAAAGCCTGGGATCAAACTCTATTCCTGATTGCTCTCTGGAGCACCTTGGAAACTTTGTATCGGCTCTGGACCGCACATCGGAAGTCCGATTACCCCGAACTTAGACGATCCTGACCGCCTAGTTGGACTTGACGTTCATCTCAAAAATCAAGTCCAACTGATGTCCTGACGCTATTTTACTGGGTTCGGAGTGAAGAGAGTGAGAAAGGGGTTAGATTTGAAAATTTTAATTCAAATCTGGCACGTGACTTGGCGCGTTATTATTAAGCGTTCTGATCGTCAGAATTCATCCAAATTATACCCTTGGATCAGAAAAAATTTCTCTTTCATATCATGAGACTTGTAGACCTAATCTAGGTGCGATAACCGCTGAACTGAAAATGGACCGCCACGTGCGATTTACGAACTCTACCGGACTGAAAACTGGGTGTGAGCAACATCCAGTGACCATGAGCTTAAGTCCGACCGCGTTCGGCCAGGAGACCTCCCGAAATGGTCTTTTGGATCGGAACAGTCCCGATTTGGATATAACTTAAGTATACCTTGACCTGGAGTCTGTTTTGGACATGTTTGGGCTTATAAAAGGGCTTGAAACCCTCTCATATCTCTCCCATCCAAATTTGGAATAAGCCCTAGATTGAGAGAGAAAAAGTGAGAGATTTTGAGAGAGTGGTGGGAGAGATTTTCCTACCACCTGCTGCTGCTACTGCACGTGCTTAAGCGACGTATTCCAATCATTTTGTTGGTGATTCCGACGCTTTTCTAGGTAAGAAAAACCCTGTCCACTTGCTGATTTAGCATTCCGTCAAAATCAAATAGCAAAGTAGCTGATATAACTTGTGAAATAGGTTGCCTGTTCGCCGTAGACGAAGCGTATACGCTCCGTTCGAAACGATACGCCTCTAGGGTAAAAGGTGCGGATTTTAGACGCTTTGATTGACTGTTTTCAACGCTTTCAATGTCGTTTAATAGTAGATTATCGACGGCAACGCCGTTTGACATGTACAACATGCTGTCCATTTCTTGTTTCGTAAGCAGACGAAAAATATGAGATTTAGGGCATTTTAGTCATTTGTAGGAAATACTGTTTTCATCCATATTTTGCTGATGTGATTGACATGGCTTCTTGTCGCATTAGAATATTAGGAATGCGTGCATAATTAGTTTGGCGAAGAGATTCGCCTAAATGCACACTTTGAGTCGACATATTGTATGTAGACTTATGTGTGTAGTTTAAGTATTTGTATAAATGTTTGTATTAGTATGTATTGAATTAAATGGTGTTACGAACTAGTTTGAGATTGAATTCTCAAACAATATGCTGATGTGAATGATTTCCTACATGTTGGGTATATGCATGATTTCATTATATGTATGAAATGCATGTGTTAGATGATTTACTTAAGTTATATGTTATAACATGTGTTAACATGCTCATGTTGTTGTATTTCATTTCCATTACTCTGATATGATTGATGAAGTGGATTCACAAATGATTGGGGCTATACTTAGTCCAGGCAGTCGGTAACCGAATCAATTTGTGGTTGGCTTATCTTTGCCACGAACGACGCGTCGATGAACGCGAGTCGTGTTTTGGAGTTGGCGGCAGTGGTTAGGCCACACGAGGTGTTTTACGCACTTCATGTCGTTCGACTTGAGATGCGCTCGTGCTAGTCGAGCCCGTCAAGTAACCCGACTGGCCATTGTATGTTCACCATGTATGTGTCATATCTGCTTGAACCTAGGGTACTGAACTTACCATTGAAAACCCTGTCAACCATGGTACCTTGATCCACAAAGACTCATGAGTCGGGCATGGTAGTATGGGACACCGTGGTCGAGTTGTCGGCATACGCTGGGGCCACAAACCTCCTCGTAGTGATCAGTGAGCACCTATGACTCGTGAGCAGATTATGGTGGTATGGGACACTATATTCTTGCTGTCGACCTACATTAATAAGGTGATGGGGGAGCGGTGCAACGAGTGCGAACAACAGCCCTGGCAGCCCTTTGTAGTGACCTCGAGCGTATTCTGAGTCTACGGGAGGCGACGACCCTTCCGTAGCGACAAGAGTACAAGTAGGCCTGTATTGATAAGGTGATGGGGGAGCGGTGCAACGAGTGCGAGCAACAGTCCTGGCAGCCCTTGCAGCGACCTACAAAATATATATCGTATGAGATTACTATGAGTAACGACCCTAGACAGGATCTGTGTTGGGATTGATATAAGGGAAGTACCTTAGTTTCCCAATCCTGCTGTATGAATGGACTAATAATAACTCGGTAATCATATCACAATCACATTGCATGTGCCTGGAAGATGTGGAGCATTGAGCAGTACGCAAGCATGCCGCGGACGCAGATGGTGCCGTATAAGGGAAAATGTCGGTGAGGGCATCCATCATGTCATGTCATATTGCATTAACAACAGTATTAGGAATGTTTGATTTACTGTTTTACTATTATCGCATGATTGATTTGAGAACATGCTAATCTTTGCTCTATTATTCCACTGAGTTAGCTACTCACTCCCACGTTACGGGATGGTGTTTTCGGACACCCACCAGTCCCTATTTTGGTTGCAGATGATGGCGTTGCTTGAGAAGCGGAGCTGGACTTGATGATGATGAGGAGGATCCCTCCTTTATACGTGTTTTGATTGACGGGATTACAGGGAGGTTGATTAGATACCTTGACACTTGTCATTTTATATTTTTAGAGCACTCATGTATATTCTTTTTGTTTACTTTTGAAGTATACATGTATGTATATAACCTGGTAACATGTTTACACTCTGGAGACATACAAAAATTTATATATGTTATACATACTATCACAGTCTTTCGCTTGTAAATTTAACTGTCTCTGGAGTATGATATGCTGTTCTGGCTTAATCTCACTCATGTTTAATACATTAACACAGACAACATTCAATCATACACATTTATGTTGCATAAGTGATGTTCTGAAACTCGGGAGTGGAGTTCTTACTCGACCCCCGATTTTCAGAATGTTACAATATATATATATATATATATATATATATATATATATATATATATATATATAGAGAGAGAGAGAGAGAGAGAGAGAGAGAGAGAGAGAGTCATGCTCCCCTGCGCACCTACACACGTAAGCACCTTTGCACACGTGCCATGGGTGTTTAATCTGAACGGTCCATGTGATGAGGAATCCCATGAAACCCCATGTGACAAATTTTTACCCCGGTCCAAAATTCTGGTGGGCCATAGCAAAGAGAAATGCAAATCAAGGGAGGAAACTATTTTCATTTTTCATGGCCCATCAAAGTTTTAGTTCAAAGTAAAACTTGGGCCCGTGGGGTTTCACAAGGTGCTGCTTCACATGAACAGTTCAGATTTTGGATCCACATCACGTAGGATGGGTTCTCAAAAAAGCTCATACGCAGTACGTATGAACTGGTTCGCAGGTGAGCGTTCCCGATACACACACACAGTTGAAAAGTTTCACACATGCATGTTGTGCAGGTTGCCTTGCATTCTGCTACAGAGGAGTTCGGTCGACCATGAAATTTCGGGGTCAATCGGAACTCACTGTGATATTCAGAGTTGACCGAGGGCTATTGATGGTTGGTCGTGACTCTTTGTTGAAAGTTCGGTCAGCCCTCGATTGACCAAAGGTGTGACCGTCGGATTGTGTAGTTTTACACAAATTAGAGTATTTAAGTCTGGTTTATATTAGAGTTTTCTTAATACGGGTTTTTTCTCTTAAAAGGCAATGTTTTTGCTAAGGAGGGTTTCTATACTTGTACGGGATTGAGAATGGATTTTCTTGAGGGATTAAAGGTTTCCTAGAGGCGCGCATCACAAGAGGGGATCAGGTGAAGTTATAATCGAATAATGTAAGTGATATACTCTTAAGGTTTTGATTATAGTGGAGATCTATATAACTTTGTGTCGTGGTTTTTCCTACAATGATTTTTTTACGTAAAATATCGTATGTTTTATGGGTGATTACTTTTGGTTTGGTTATCCATTTTATTATATTATTTTATATTTTTTTTATTATGCTTCCACACAACACATGAATTAACAGTGGTATTATATCTGAATTTCTAATACCTAAAGTTTGATATGGGTTTGTAGGTATGGTGGTTTGCTCCAACAATACAATATACCGTTGATAAGTTCTATGACCTAGCAAATTCTCAAAGTTTATTGGCAGCCAAAGGCTTCCCGAGATTCAATCATTATGAGCATATACTCGTGGTCTAAAGATTTTTTAAAATTGTCCGAGGATTGCCTACAAGCTTTAGTAGGATTGGACGTCTTTTATTATTGTTAGTCATTTTTATTATTTGAGAAAAGTGTACTCTTTGAAGTGAATTGAGGGTCTAAGGTTTCTTTTTAAGGCCAACAAACACCTTGTTAATAGTACTCCATTCAATAATATCAATTACTTTCTTGTTTTAAAACATTTTCTCCTAAACAATTCAATGACGGCTTCTTTTTTAATTTTCTTTTTTTGAAAAGAAGCTGGAAATCCCTTCTCCAATTTATTATAGAAGTTCTAATTATACAATTTGCATGAAACATGTTACATCAGCGTAAATTAATTTCTAGGATATTGTAAAACGATCGTTATATCTAAGACACTCATAACTCACATCACATGTGGAATCCCGCACGGGAACATCTCAGAAAGGGTGGAGGGACACTCTTAACTCACATCATATATGGGATCCTATGGAAGAATATATTACGATCTTAACAGAAGACCTTCCACCTGATACCATGTCAAATTACTACTTTCTCTAAAAGCTCGGTCCCTAATAGATATTTGATGTATCACTAGAATGAAAATATTCTTATAAGGTCAACCTTAACGTAACTCACAGCCCTCCATATTATGCCCAGAGCCCAAAACCAGTCCGAAGCAAGACTTGTGTGGGCCACACCTGAGGAAACGATTGAGAGTGGACGCCACATATTAGACGTTCCTGAGTACTATTTGTGGGGTTGGCTACTGAGATGTGGTTCAGAGATTTCACCAGTCCATTTTATGGATCGCATCTTCATAGAGGATCACCAAATTGAAGTCCATTTCAAAACTTATGTGGACCCATGATGTGATTTTAAACATTTTCGGCATGATTTGGCACTGCTGAAGATGGTGGAGCTTACTTGAGTTTGGAATACATCTGATTTTTGAGACATCCCATCAATTGGAAGGGACTCAGCAGATGCACGATTAAGATGTCCTGCACACATCATGGTAGGCCCAACAAAGCTCGGCTCTATAGAAACAATCCCCTTGTTACAAAGTATAAAATTAGTCTTAAGCCACTGCGTAGCCTCCATAGTCCCAACTCATGATCCTAGCATATAAAATTTATATCTTCTTCTTGTCACAAGCAAGAAAATCATATTTCCCTGTACCATAATTGGTCCACATTGTCATTGATATTGTTAGTACTGGTGTATTAAATATAATGTATGATGATGTGGCTCAATTACGTTGCAACGAATATGATTTTTCTGCTTGTGGCAAGTAGTGGATCTCACCCCCACCCCCCATTATGGGGCCATGGTGAGATGGTCTGCTGATCTATACCATGCATAAACTTAGTGCTATGCTCTAACTAATACAGCATGGAATTTGAATTGAATAAATGGTTGGACCATTAGTATATGGAGATGAACTCACAGCATTCGTCGTCATCATAGAAGCCTTATTCCAATTAATTGAGAATGGTAGATGAAGCATTGGAAATTTTTTTAAAAAAAGTTCACAACCGCTCACATTCAATTTAAAAAATCAAAGGTCCGGATCATCATTGACACGTAATTATGAGATCATAGCGTGTTCGATTTGTGGACTCTAATGAAGTGAAGGTGAACGGTTCAAATCATCAGACCATCTCAGCATGTGGGCTCCAATGAGGTGGCATATCCTGCGTACCGACATAGCCAAAACAAACTCTTATCTAAATATCGCCTGCCTGTTTTATTAATAGAATAATAGAGATTAAAGAAAATTGCAACTGAAAAAACTACTTTTTTAATTCGAAATTTATTGGAAATACACATGCTTGAAATGTTCTAAAAATAGCTGTCCATTTATTTAGTACTTTAAAGTGCCGTTTAAGTTTGCAATTGTACAACCACAATCCATGGGCACATGGTTTTTGGTATATTGGTAGCCTCACCTGCTGTTGTGTGGGTCCCACCAACTAAAATTGTTTAGTTGTGGTGTTTTCTGCACAGTGGCACGTTTACTATAGGTCCCAGTGATGGACGGTCCCAATACTAGAATGGGTGGACCTACCCAATTTTCATGTACGGGTGGGGCCCACCCAATTAATTTGGGTATTCTACCGTGCATTTGCGTCAACCCAACTAATTGACGCGAATTCCTTGCCCCTGCTTCATGAATTTTCTGTGGTTGGAAGCTACGTGTGGCCAATAGAGATTCCATGTGATGAATCCACTCCATCCATCAGTTTCTCGAGATCAAAATAGAAGAGATATCCAAAAATCAAAATCAGGTGAATTCAAAACTAATGTTATCCACACTACATGAAATAGTGAGAACAGAAATCTCCACCATTGAAACCTTTCTAAACTCGACCATAATGTTTATATGCCATCCAAACCGTTCATATGTCCACTACCACTCAGATAAACAGTTTTCATAAATATTATCATGACACAACATCTGTGGCCCTCTCAAATTTCCCAATGATAGGGTTCATTCCCAGATTTTTCTTGTGGTGTGGCCCACTTGAATTTTGAATCTGCCTGATTTTAAAAATCACGTCCCATTGTGGTCTTGTCACAACCATCTTTGTAGGCCCCACATAGCATCCGACCACGGTACCTCCCAGGCATCTGCAAGTTGTTGCTAACCGTACATTATTTTCATCGAAAATGGCCCACCTGATGGGTGGACCAAACCGATTTTGGTTAACAGACGTGGCCCATCTTATTCATATGTCAGACACGCATGTTAGGTTGGCACGTGGGGACTAGCAAACCTCGTATTTTTTCTACGTGATTCTGGGAAGTTCGAAGGGTTTGGTGAAATAGCCGTTGCATTCACGTGGTAAGTGACATATCTTTACCCACCTTAACTAAGCTTCTTTTCAATACATTAGTTGAGGGGATTATCTAACTTCAACCAGTAGAGTTAGATGGACCCCCAACCGTTAGATTCAACGACTTGCCTCGATCTATCAACTGTCACTTTCTACGTGTTATTCCAACTCATTAGGTGGTCCCCACTTGCCATGTTTCATGGTCCAAAATTTTAGGCTGTAGTTTGGTACCAGCTAGCTGCATGCATGTGTACGTCGAGTACCAAAATTTTTTTTTTTTTTATTTTTTTTTTTTTTGGAACTTGGAACAGTCTATTTCTTGATAGACATGTGGCCCACTTGATGTCCGGTTGTATTAATTGTTGATTGTTGAAGTATTTCAAAAGTCATGTCTTGCTGACTTTGCGCCTATTATCAAATCAGATGAGACGCTTTATATAATCTATCTATATTTAATTTATTCATTGCACAGTCATTGATGTTCAGAGACAAAAATGGTGGGGCTCACACTGGAGCCCACAACAAAGGATGGACAGACGGATGATCAGAATGGTCCATGTTTTCATCATGATGGATGATCCTTACCATTGACATGTCTAGCTTATTATGGACCACTGGAGGTAAATATTTTAATGGATCAGATTCATCTCATTAAACTCTACACCATATATAGAGTGCATCGAGTTAAGTTGAATTGAGTTAGGCTGACCCGGCTTGATTTGATTTTGAAATAGGCCCGACCTGAAATTAATACTGAGTCCAGCATACATGACTCAATCCGAGTCTAGATCAAGCCTAGAATCATCTAGACTGAGTTCAACACGGTTACAAGTACTAAGCCGAATCAAGTCAACACCAAGTTAAGCCTGAGTGCACCCAATATTTACGAGCTAAAATCATAGCTCAAAACCTAAATTCACTTGCTAGAATTGTGCCTCTCAATCAACTATACATGACATCTTGGATATAAAATGCCAAATGTAAGTTTTTTTAATATATATGTACAAGATGAGTTTTAGATCGAGCTAAGTAAATGCTAAACTAGATTTCAGCTCAAATTCTTAACCTGATTTGAGTTCGGATTAGACGAAGTGAACTCAATTTAAATCAACTCAATCACTAGATTCAGATTGAGTCGGATTTGAACGTGCCAGAAGAGTCAAGTTTGTCGAGTCGGAGTTGTCCCGTGCCCAACTCTAACCCTATCTTGGCAAGGTGCACTTATACCCGTTGATGGTTGGACTGAGTGCATATATGGCCCAGCTAATGAGTGGATAGGTTCAATTTTTTTTCTGTAAGTGATCTTCATGGTGTGGCCCACCATTTGAACGGTTCCTTTTGACATTGGTGGTAGAGTTGGTTTCCAAAAGTAGAATGAGGAGGGGTGTGCGTGGGGTGGGTGACATTATCAGAATCCCTTGGACCCTACTTTTCTAAAATGGCGAAAATGAGCCTGGTTAGTTTGGGTGTGGTTGACTTCACTTCCCATGCACGTAAAGGCGACAACCCATGTCTGTGAATTAGGGGGCAAGAGAGTACTTGTTGCTTGCACGGTGACGCTTTGTCTTTGACGAGAACTGACGCGAAATTACAAACAAGGGCATCTAAGGATTCTAATTTGACGTGAATATCCCGAGGTATTTCTGTAATTTTATGTAGAATTTTGGTTTCTTATATCATTTCACTACCACACACTGTGCCCTTGCTTAAGCTTCAGTAGCCCCACTCGCACTCTCTCCACACGCGCCTTTAAAGGCAATACACGTGCTGAGGATGCAAGCGTGAGAGATACCTGTGAAGCTGCATGTGGTGAGCCCCACCATGCGTGATAATATTACCTGACGGTGAGTCGTCAGGGTTAATAGGGGTAGACCGTTCCATTGGGTTGTCGTAAGGGTGGCCCAACTGATGATTGAACGGACCAATTTTATGCTGGGTCATCTTCATTTTATGGTCCACCTTTTACACGGCTCGGATGTACTAAGGACATGCTAGATCCGGCACGTGTGAAGCGTGTAGAGAGGATGCGTGCATGGCTAGAGGATCTCGCCTACACTTTCACCGAGAAAATCTACCAACTGAACGGCTGGTGGCCCACATGAATATTGGCAGGCAGAAGAGCAAGAGACATCAAGTACGAGCACTTGCTGGGATGCAGGAGCCCTTGTGGGGCCCACCTTAGTGGCCATTTGGTTCCCTTGCGGCGAGCATCCACGTGGCTGCGAATCATTTGATGCCATTCTGACTGGTCAAACGGCAATGATATTGCCAGCTCAAACGGATGGACGTACGTAGCACTAGGAACATACGTGTGATAGATCCGGACCATTAACATCGTGGGGCCACAGTCCATACACGTACGCCCATATTGATCAAGCCGATCCTCTCTGGTGGAGGGCTGTACGTGAATGACCAAAAAAAATGGACGGATAGGAATATATATATATATATATATATATATATATATATATATATATATATATATATATATATATATATATATATGGCAAATGCTTTTATTTTCAACGTAAGCGCGTGGCTGACACGATGACTGGACCATTTTAATTGTTGGGCCTTCACATGTCCAACGCATCCCCACATCATGTGGCTCAGATCCCTCGCATGCGCCCTGTTTGACACGTGTGTCGCACAAATTTCCTCTCATCAGTAAGCCCGTGTAACAAAATGCACCGTGGAATTTCCAATAACACCTTCTACAGGAAGCCCGTGTAACAAAATGCACTGTGGAATTTCCAATAACACCTGCTACAGGAAGCCCGTGAACAAAAGGCTCTGTCCACCGTAATGGTATTTCCCATCGAGTTGGCACATCTTGTCCATCGTATCATGTTGGAGTATGATCCCAAAACCCATTAGGATTCAACAGATAAGTGGGCCATACCACAGGAAAACGTCAGGATTGGGATTCTCACTATTGAAAATTCTTGTGGCCCATCAAAATTTTGGATCCGAACGATATTTGTTTTTTCATTTCATCCTGGCGGAACTCACCTGATGAACGGATTAGATGCCATATAAATATCACGTGTGCCTCAGGTAGGTTTCGATGGTTGTCCTGCGGTGTGGCCCACATCCGTTCTCGATCACCCTCGTTTTTGGGCTCACATCTTACCATGATCTTGCGAAACTGATGCATGGAGTAGATTTCTCACAGACATCGGTACGGACACACAACTTCTGTTACACACGCTCCCGGTAACACGTGTGCGCGGGAGGGACGGAGGATATGGCCTTGGTAACACGTGTGCACAGGGGATGGAGGATATGGCCTTGGCAAGAAGGCAAGACCATTACGCTAAGACGTGCGCGGTATTTTCGTCATCTGTGGACACCGTAGCGAAACGGAAGCGATTGGTCGGCCCTGATCTGTCCAGACGATCTCCGAACTTTGACTGAATCTCCCCGACCTGTACGTGTCCGTACACTTGAAAGCCAACGACAAGATCTAGGAACGTAAAGCGTGTTGATCTTTATAACCCCTGAAAATTGATAGACCCATACACAAAATGAATTCCTTGGGGTAGTGGAGTATCAATTTGTGGGTTGAAAATTAAAACCCATATAGTTCAGTAAGTGAACAGTTCAATCAATTGATATGGACCATCCATCTCGTCCAGTCCACTTTCACGGCCCATCTGAAGAATTAAAAAAAAAATCACACTGGCCACGTCATCTCATCCGGATGATGATTGTACATTTATCTATAGGAGAAACTTTGACCACCTATCTTTTAGGACATTAAACGAGTGGGATCCCCCATTTGGCCTTCCCTTTGGCGATAGATCATGAGCATGTGCTTGATTAATTGGACGGTTCAGATTGTTTTGATTAAACTGCCCATGTCTCTTTATGTAAGGTTAAAATATTCGTCAGGTGGGCCAGCCCTGTCCTTCGTGTCACCATACTATAGTTTAAGTGGACCTTTGAGAACTGCGGTCGGTCTACATCCAGCGATCCATCTTACACATGGCAGTACATAATACTCCATGGAGATCAGAACCGTTGAACTGGTGGGCCACTATTGACAAATCATACCCATTCGTGGTAAACCTTATTTATTCGATACTCTGGCGGTTTGTAATGACTGATACACATGCACATAAAAATAGTACACGTGGCATATACATACCATAGTTAAACGACCCAGAACGTGGAACGTGCTATGATGCGACATAGTCCCAAAACAAGATTTAATTAGACAACTCCGAACTCTGATAATTAGGAATTTACTTGTCGAATTTTAACCGTCCATTAGATGTCCACAAATCATCATTTACTATAATCTTTTCCATATCATTTTTCATCTTATGATAATTATACACTAATTCTAAGAATTTAGACAGCTTATATTAAGCTAAAAATTATTGACATATACAATATCAACGCGCATGTTTATAGACTATCACACTCTTCCAGAGTATCAGTTTTTTTTGGTTTAAATCTCTCCATTTGTCTTGGGACCGTTTGGCTTCGACTTCACTCCTCATCCAGCATCACGTGCGCGGGTCACGCCCTCTCCTGTCCCGATTCCCGACGCACCCAACAAAGCAAAATGCGTTTAAGCAACATCCTTCTTTTCCCGAATCCCGACACTTATTATCTTATAATAAAAAAGTGGAGAGAATGAGAATGTGGAATGAAGGAATATAATGAGATAATGCAACGGAATACTAAGATTGATATATTCCCATTCCTCGCAACTTGAAATTACCAAACTGCCCTTACTTTTCATCTCCACCGTACGATTCGAACTATTATGATCCTGACCGTTTATCAATCAGAACACCCAATACAGAAAAATCCCATTGGCCCAGTTAGCGTCTATGACAACTAAACCAGCTCATGCTGAAATGTGGGCCCCACACACAATATTGTGGGCCTACTACAGGTGGGCCCATCGTTTCCATGAACGGTAGGCGAACGGACTGCGTACGTTGGGCCAGTTTCTAACGGCTCAATTCAGATGAAAGGTCCTTTCAGCATGCGGGCTGGAAAGCATGACTGGCTGTTGGTCCTGATGCACTAGTATTTGATTTAGTGTCCTGATGCAGGAGTTTGTTATCAGCTGGCCTGCGAAAAGAACCCCAGCAACGGCTGATACAAAAGCACAAGGATGGAAGGCTAGGATCATCCTACTTGGGAGAATCAGGACACTGTTTCGTTTATCTTTTGGCAGATTTTTATTTTGTCTTTCTGACTTTCTTGCATGGCCCACTTTTCTTCTAATATCTGTCCTTTTCCACATTTGATATTAGGCAGTGGGCAACTCGTCTACTTTCTCTACGTGGGTCCCACGTAACATGATCTACACCGTACATCTATAAAAAACAGGATCACGTAACATGATCTGGTAGGTCTACCAATGTAGAATTAAACTTTTTCCGTACAAAATGGGCCACCATCGACGATTCAGCAGCTGAACGGCTCTGATTAGATGGGGCAGCAATCGACTGAAACGGTCATCACGCTCTTGGCCTTTCCATCTGTCATCATCTGATGGTAGACGTGTGGAAATATATTCGGGGCATTTCCGTCAATCCCAAATTCCTAATCCTAATGCCTTCCTGAACAAGCTACTCGCCGTTAAAAACACACAAATGTTCCCTAGTCGGAACTCTACCCGCAACTCACACTTCACATTCTATCAAAAACCATTGAAATCCGAACCGTTTATTAACTGAACCAATCAAAATTCAACCTTCCCAGATTCCATTTTTATTGTAAAAAATTTAAAATTATGAAATTAAAAACAAAACAACGAACGGTTTTAAATTGAAATCAGATATTAGCAAGCATTGGAGTTCTCTCTGATGTTTTTCATCATTAACATTGGATCCCACGTAACTAACGGCTCAGATGTCTTTTAAACATGCGAGGTTAGCTCGAGTGGGTGCGCGTAGGAATGCGTGTGGTTTTGAAGGAAGAGATAATAAAAAGGAATGAGAATGGCGGGGATCACGGCGCAAGGGCTCACGTGCTCCGGCTCGGGTCTGGGCCGGGCTCACGTGCGGGTGGCTCGGTATCCGAACCGGGCGAGGGTGACTTACCGTGACGACAAAGAAGTTGATGGAGGCAGGTGCTTGGGCCGGGGGACGCACGTTAGCAGGTAGGGCGCCGCTCATGGCGCCACGTGTCAGCTAAAGAGGAGAGACGTATTGCAACCGCAGCGGCTGGGGACTGCACCTGTCTGCTAGCTCTACAGCACTCCAGATGTGGGGCCTACCTACCCTAACCGTCTCACGCCGGATTCAGCTGAAACGAGGGGTTGGAGTTATGTGTGGCCCACCTTTTTAATCGCAACAGACCAACCAACCGTGAGATGGTGCCATCATCACCATCTCATTTTCTCTCTCCTGTTGTTTATCTCGTGAGAAGTTGGATTTTCTCGTTGCTGAGTTGGAAACAAGGGTAGAATGGTAAATTTGATTTTGCATGGGAGGGTAATCTAGAACAGGAAGCTTTCAAAGGAGGAATCCGGATCCCCGACCGTGGGGCCCATCTTGATGTACGTGGGTTACATCCATGGCGTTCATCTGTTCTGAAAACTCATTTTAGGGCTTGTTCCTAAAAATGAAACAGACCCAAGTCATAGGTGGAACACACCATAGGAAACAGTTTTGATTGAATACCACCCATTAAAAACATAATGGGAACAACGGAACGTATATTTGTCATTAAACCTGCTGATAAGGTCACAAAAATCTTGATGAAGGGACCATATAAATATTTGAATACCTACTATTTAAAAAACATAATGGGCCCTAATGGGATGTTTATTTTTCATACAACCTGTTGAGAAGGTCACGGAGACCGAAAGGACTGTGCAAATATCAGCTTGATCTAAAACTTTCGTGGCTCTCGATGAGTTTTGAATGCTCAATCAACAATGTTTCCCATGGTGAGGTCTATATAAGATTTTGATTTGCTTTGTTGTTTAAGTTATGCTCTAAAATAAAATAATAAAATGATGAACGGTGATAAAGATAGATCAAAGTGGGTCTTACATTCAAGGATCCACCCACCTAAGTGTGGATTCGCACCTGCCCAAACCGCACCCCTTGAAAGGAAGATGATAGCTAAGATTGGTTATAAATAAGTTTTTCAAAAATAATACCTTTGATATCTTAGGTTGGTGATTCACGAGAGTGTGGAAGTTGAAAAAGATTATACCATGTGATTCAAACTTGGAAAATTAGCAAAAGACATGGTGATAGATTTTTATAGATACTTGTATGAAAATCGTGTACTCCTTAAGTAGAAAGTGAAATTTTATTAAAATAACCATAAGACAAGCTATGTTTTAAGGTATAAAATGTTGAAAAGATATTGTTGAGATGAATAAATAGCAAGATTTAAGGGCTTGTTTGGCTAGGGCTTGTTTGGCTAGGCGGATTAAGAGGGATTAGGAGGGATGGGATCATAAAATCCTGGAATATGCCAAACGAGCCAAATAGACCCAATGAACTTGTCCCAGATATAGCAATCTCAGGGCCTGTTTGGGCAGTGGGATTAGAAGAGATTAGGTGGGATGGGATTCATCTGGTCCTGTGCCAATTTCACTTCATGTTTGGGAAGAATGGAAAAGCTTGCAATTAGATTAGATGGAATTGCATTGGTCCGTGTCAATTTCACTCAATGTTAGTAAGTTGTGTAGTCCCACTATGATGTGTGGGCTATATCTGCATCATCCACCCATTTGTCGAGATTATTTTAGAGCATGGCTCAAAAATCAGGTAAATCTAAAGCTCAAGTGGACCCCATCATATAAAGCAACGGGGATTGAATACTTATCATTGAAAACTTCTTTGGATCCACATAAGTTTTGGATCTATCTCATTTTTAAGCCCATGCTATAAAATGAGGTTACAAAACAAATGAACGGTTTAGATATAATACGTGTGTGTTATTCTTAGTAATTTTAAATGATGATGGCTATATCCATTCAATGTACCATCATATTACCAACAAAGTATGCATTAATCTTATCCCATGGCAACAGGGAGCCATCCCTGCCATGGGTAATAATTATGTTTTTTGAATCCCATCCCACCTAATCCCTCCTAATCCCACCGCCCAAACAAGCCCTAAAATCCTTCCCATACCTCCTTATCTCATGGGATCCGTCCGACCAAACAGGCCCTAAAAGGATTGAATTATAAATGTATACAATCTAGTGAATTTAAGAGTAGAACTAATAAGGAGATGTTTCAAGATCCAGGGTATTTTTACTCTCCACTTTTATTGAGTTATGTAATATTTCCTTTTGAGATTACCAATGCTTTTCCTTATTTGCTCATTCTTAAAAGTAGAAGAGTTACACATGTAACATTAATATTAATAGACTATTGATTTATTATACATGTGACCTACTAATGATATCCCCAAACAATTATCATATCGACCACATCACTAAAATTTCATCAATGGAATGATCTAAGCAATCCAAACGTTGATTAGTTGCTTAGCTGTGATCCTATGCCTGTGGCCCGTTCAAGGCTTAGAATTTTATCATTTTTTGCTAGAGAATATATTTCAAATGGCTTATTACAATCACTGTATCAAACATCACATGTGTCCACTAATTAATTTTAAAAGGACGTTGATGGAGATAGTAAGAAAAGACTCAATGACATATAATCTAACTTAAAGTATAACCATTGATAGAGTGGAATGGTAAAATAGGATACAATCAACCTTAGTTAATTAGGATAAGGGGCAGAAGATGATGAAACATTGCTACTAGGGTGGAATGTGTTGGATGATATGCAAGCATTTATAAATTATTTAGAAATTGTGCATGTTCAAATCATGGGTAACAGGTTAGATGTATCATATGCAAATACTTCTTGTTTAGTCATCTGACCCATGGTTTGGAAGACAACAAATGGACAGTTTAAAACAATGAACATACGATGCTCTTATATCAACAAACAAGTATCCACACATGAGAGGTTGGGATTGCTTGGCCATTCGAGTTTGCAAGTGTGACACTATGAAAGTAGGTCCCATGGTTTAGTGGGCTTAACTTGCAAATAGGGGTGCATGTGTATCAAGCATCACGTGACTTAAGAGTATCAAATAACTCCAAAAGGAAAGAGGAATGCACACATCAATCTCAATATGCCACGAAGATGCAACTATCAGTGTCATGTGCACACAACACACGGGTTGCTGAGAAGGTGGTCCCCACTGTTGAGAGCATAAAGGATGATCCGTTCATCGGTGGGTCTAGACATGGACATTGATGAATGAGAACAGCCCATAAAACTACATGTAGAATGCTTTGTTATAAGCCATGGCTAGAATAAAGTGGATTGGTTGATCTAAACTCTTTTTTTTTTTCAAGGTTATCTTGTTAGTATACACCCATATCAGGACACACACTCCAGGTTAGCCACCCCTGCTAGGGATCAATACTAAGACCTCAAGTGTTGAAACGAGGTATCTCCACTCGGTCTGCCGGTTGAGCTAGGGATTGGTTGATCTAAACTGCTTGGATGGAATATGACCCACATATTTGCCTACTTCTAGGGGAGTACACTGAGGTGAACCGAGTCAAGCTAACCTTAGTTTGACTCGGTTCGGCTCGGTCCTCGAGCCTAATTGACCCGTTTGACTTGGTTCAGCTAGCCGCTCGGGTCAGTTTGAGCCAAAATCAAGCCTTTACAGCATTTTCACAAACATATGTAATGCCCTTTCAATTTCTCATTGTATGCAAAACAACAACAACTGTTTATAAGTATTTAATTAAACACATTATTTGCAACATTAAAATTAAGAAAAAATGGTATTTGTTTCATATGTATACCTTCTTTGCCACTAGCCGACACTTTGTTGAGTTATTTCATCAAACATTTTGTGAGCAACATCAATATCAAAGTAACCGAGTCATCGGACTACTTTAATCCGAGTTCGATTTGAGTTGGGGTTCAATTCGAGTCGAGTCGAGCTCGAGCAAGCTCAAACTTGGTTTGAAAATTTTTAAACTCCAAAAAATTAACTTGACTCGGCTCGAAATCATCTTCGAACCGAGTCAATTTAAGCTTTTACGAGTTGAGTTAGGCGAGCTAACCAAGCTAACTCGTTCATGTACATCCCTACCTACTTCAATATGGTAAAAATGGCTATAAGATGATTTAATGATTCCAAATCCCTTAATTAAAACAACATCTATAAATGGATGGTGGCAAATTTCTACTTAAATTGTTACACCTAAGCTTTTATATAAGGCACGTATAAATGAGCCCCATGAGATGGAGTTGTCCCAATCTTGCTCAACATCATCCACGTGGTGGTTTGAGAAACCGTGAGCAATGAATTGTATGGAACTAATTGGATTTTGTTGTTATCCGGATCTATCACTTTAAATAGAAGTTATGTATCTTTCAGTTCTTCTCTTCAATTTTATTAAAAAGTGAAAATCTTGAAAGATTTTCTAACCTCATGCACACTAACTTTATTAATTTCTTGAAGAGATTTGCGATGGTATGTCTCAATGGATCATACACGAATCATAAGGAGCATGGCCAATCAGTCCTGGGATGTTTTCATGATCCAAGCTGTTTATCTAGTAAGGTAGATATTTAGTAATGGCTTCCTTAAAAAAATTTAAATAAAATACAAGACTGAAGGACCTTAAACTCAGCTATGTTCATATCCTAAATGAAATAGTTAATCCACCAAACAATTGAAATATTACAATTTCTTTATGGGTTTTCCAATCAGTATTGAGGCCCATCATATGAACGGCTTGGATCATGAAACGATTGTTAAAGATCGTATATTTGGATGTATTGTAACAATATTGAGGAGTTTTGTCTTGTTACGTTTTTCTCTCTCCTGACTGTTGGGGTTCTGGGTTGCATGTCTCTCGGTCATAGGTTCACCTCTTTTAGGGTTAGGTCAGCATGCATGGGCTCGTTCTAGGGACGTTTTTGTACTCTATTCAAAGAGAGACAGCGAGCCTTTTCCTTCAAGAAATGCAACGGTTCAAACCTCTCATGCGTGCACACATCACTGACTGCCACGTGTCTTCACTCTTCAACTCTACTCCAATTCATACACGCGACACGCCCATGTTGTTAGTTTCACCTGAGAACATCTCCCAAGTGGTGGGGTCTACTATGGATGGACTATGGCCTCAAGTTCCCTATTTGGACGGTTCAGATTGGTGGATATTTGTGCCACGTGGAGTGCTTAGATGAGTGACATGTGTGTAATGAAAGAAAGAGGGTCGTGTCTGCCTTTCACGGTATTTCAGTCGCAAGAAGCGTGCAGCGGCAATAGTAAGATATCGTCGCATGTCATGTGACGACGAACGATGGAAAACAAACCGTCACGTGATATGGACTATATATGGAGATTGCGTGTATATCAGCTACGGACGGCTCTGAAAAATGCTGGGATCCAAATTGCAAGTGGGAAGGGTGGGACCCACTAAAATGGCTGCTGTGTTATTCATACATGACTGCGTTTCACACGTGAGTAGCAGAACCGTACGGATCGTGAATTTTCCACAGCACTTGGGCAACAAAAATTGTGTGGGCTCAACCTAGGGTTTGTGTGACATCCACACCGTCCATCAGTTGCTCCAGGGTATATTAGAACATCATCCCGAAATCAGTTTGGTTCAGCACTCAAATGGGCCACACCACAAGAAAAAGTATTATTGAAATGGCTGGAACTTTCATGGGCCCACCTTGATGTTATATGCCATCCAAGCCGTTCATATGGTAAGTCTCGGGAGGAAGGGAAATACACATACCTGCAAGGTCTAAAACTTCTGTGGGCCCCAAGAAGGTGTCAATGGCAGACATCTTCATCCCCACTATTTTCCTTGGTGTGGCCCACTTACGTTCCAGATCTGTCTAACTTTTGTGCTCAATCCCTAACGTTGGCTGGTGCAACTGATGGACGGAGCGGATGTCACATCAACAGCAAGCTGGGTCCCACAGCTCCCTATAACATTTGTACGAAATTCGTGTCCAACCGGTGGATCTGGCCCGTTCAATTGGTGGCCTACCCTCCGGTAACCTATATTGCCTAGAAATTTCTCTGATTGGAAGATGCTCACTGTATCATCCAAATGAATCGCATGAACGGTCAGAAATTCTTTTCCTCCGTCCCAACAACGATGCGGCCCATCAGATGGTCCACGTGGATTGATCCTCGCATCCACATTGTCTAACCATGTCATTTATTAGGTTTGCTAAATGCTGTTGATGAAGCATTGCATCCAGCAACACATCTCTATCATCTTTCCCCTTAATCATGCAAGTGGTCTAATGGGCCATCCCTAATGAGACACGTGGCAGCTTTTCGACCTTCATTTGTCCCCTCATCTGCAGGTAATCTTACCCCATTCAGTGTATCTTCATTGGCTAGCGTGCCACGTGTCATGAGCCCGTTGCATGTTCCTGTCTATCTATAACCGAAAAATATCTAAGATAAGGGTCCCTTTCCTTGAGATTAACGGGTCCCTGTCCACCCCAGACAGTAGCTTGTTTGGATGAAGAGAAACGGAACTAGAGACTTATTTCATATCTGACGGAGTACAATTATCCATACAGTTGCATCAAATTACTATATTATCATAATTCATGTACCTCAATCCAAACCATCCAAATAGTGGGGGTTGTCTCATAAGGAGAAGATGTTAAAAGTGTAAATGGAGTCCACCAAATGAACGGTTAGATTGAAAGATGCTCGAACAACAAAGCTAATTTCTCTAAACTCCATCTTATCCAATGACGATCTGTCTCTCAACTTCACTCTTTATAAAAGGTGGGCCTGGAATGAGATAAACGGTGCATGTGTCAGCTACTTTAAAAAAAAAAAAAAAACCCAAACAGAATATCCTTCAATCTGAGGTTAGGATAAGCCAAGGCAACAGCAGTGCCCAGCATTTGGACGGTTAGGATTGATGAAAATCTGAACATTCCATACAAAGTCTCTGTGCATGCGTATGGATTTCCAGCGTCAACCAGATTATCAATACGAAAAATTTTTAAACGAGGGCTGTCGGAAGAAAGAAAATGGGATGAATAATTGCAAACAAAAGACAAAACGGTCATATCAAGGGATGGAAAAAAACTAACAGAATCTTAACCGTATCTTAATGAAAAAGAGTCTTATAAACATTGTATGGTATGTTTTTGACCAGCACAAGTGAGGACCACGTTCTGGTGATCGAGACCGTTGTTATGATGGGACCCACATAGACCTATTTTTCTTCGAAAGTAATTATCAGATTAAACTTGATTTTTCTTGTTAACCGTTCATTTGTATACCACTAATCTACGAGCCATAATTGTTTCATCGGGGGAATTTTTTCTGCGAACGGTCCATCCACCTTGCGTTTGTTAAGATCAGTGGTCCAGATCAACACACCATGGGTCCACGTGGGCCCATGGATTAGAACATTGTAAGGAGAAATGTGAAGAAACCAAGCTGTCTAGTGTCACATGACTTGAAAAGGAGGTTGCGGGCAATGGCAAGTTAAGTCGGTCAGATACACACGCACACCTCGTGAGGAATTTCAAGAACTTTCTTTCAAATATTAGATTATCTGAACCGTACGATACGTCACAAACACATGGTTAAATGGGCCCAAAAACTAATGTGTTGTTCGTGGACCAGACCATGGTGGGAAACCGTGTGATTATGTGATGCCTTTTTGGATGGTGGTGATTCATTCACTGTGGTTGGACAACGATGATCCTAATTCAAAACAATCCAGATTGTTCGCGATCAAATGGACGGTTAAAAATAACGGTGATTTGATCATGATTTAAAGGACATAAACGGACGGCCAAAATCGTTCCATCTGCGAATTCTTGGTTTTCTGTCCGTCGGCACAGTTTGGATGACAGGTACATGGGGAGAGAATACAGTTAAATGGTCGGCCAGGTTTCAATCGGGACCGTCCATTTAGTGGGCACTATCATCGATTGGTAATACGTCATAATTATCACTTTACTTCTGCTTCCTGCAATTACTTTTG